>VTPC01001118.1:0-20844 GCA_011009095.1 Ignelater luminosus
GTGCGGTAGTTCTATTGATGTGTTTAGTTCAAATCTGAAAGATAAAACTCACATGACTAGAATTACATTTGTCTATGACCATTAAATAATAAGCCCATTATTTAACACCCTTTCAGCTTGGGTTACAAACTTCAACCTCATGGAAAATAATAGCCATACTCGTTAAATATATTATTAACATACTAGATAACCTCAAAATAAATTCAAGTTATTTCCAAATTCAGCGCAAATGTTTGATTTAGTTTTGTTAGATTGGTGATAAAAAACAAAAATAAATACAATTAACAAGTGAACTAATAAGTGTTCATTTGTTTCATTAAAAATTAAGCTTCCAAAAAAAAAAACTAACCTTCAAAACTATTAACTATTAATTGTAACAGTAATACTGAAAATACCTACTGTTGTTTTACTGTATTAAAAGCCCAGAATTTCAATCTCAATTCAAAATTAAAACTAACATCAACACGCTCTTCTACAGTTGCCAACCACAAACCACGACTATCGATAGCAACTGCAGTCACATTAGTGTTTTCAATGTGACAATTTCTTTCTTGTGTAAGTTTATTTTGACCAACAATATCCAACTACAAAAAAGATTTGATAATTAATGTAACAAAAACAACAAAACTACTTACATTATATAATAAAGTCATATCATTTGGTGAATAAAACTGTACATGCCCTGTTAAACCATTTAACACCATTGATTTAGTTCTTTGATCATATACAATTCCAGCTGGAAAATGCATGCCCAATACTAAATGTTGAATAATGCTTACAGTTTCGAATCGTGTATCTAGTATACGAACAGCATTATCAGCTGTCGCAACAGCTATAAATTGATTTCCATTGGACACATTAATATGTTCAATTGTTGACGGTAATCTTGGTAGAAACTCTTTATGATGTGGATTATCTAAATACCATTTGACCAATACACATTCTCCTGCACCACTATAAAAATTAGTGCCAGAACTTGAAAAACTTAAACTTCTAACAGGTAATGTATGCCAGTGATAAACAGCACGTGATGTATTTTTAGGATCAGTTAAATTATACCAAAGTATTACTCGACCAAGACTATCTCCAGTGATTACACATTCTTGTTCTGGATGGCAAGCAACACATGTAAAATGTTTCGATGCTTCTATACTATGTCTGAAAAAACATTAAATCATAATAATTACCTTTAAATTAGTCAAAAATATTTACCTATATATTTGTCCATGACGTCTCGACTTTACAAAAAATAATTTCCTATCTTGTACAACAGCAAAAAATGGATTCTGACTGCGATTTACAGCAATACTGTATTTTTTATCATGCAGTGTCAATTCAAAATCATAGTGCTTCTTGTCATGAATAGTAAAATATCCAAATTCTATATGCTTAGTTCCTTTATCCTCAACAAGCCGTGCCGATAAAAATCTTACATTTGCTTCATCATCATCTATAGGAGTTACTAAATTAAAAGATTTAATGGCTAAGTTTTTTCCCATTTTCTAAAAATACTTGCATTTACATAACTTAATTAAATATATTTATGTAAGATCTTACAGTTTTTGATACTCTTAAACCCATTTCTACATTCCAAGCAATTACTTCACCTTCACTAGAACACGCTGTGATATGTTCGCAGTTATTCATGGAATGCACTTGAAAACCTACGACTGGTTCTTCTAATCCTACGAGTTCTCTCAGACGTTTTGCAGTCTTTGTATTGTAGCATACAATTACATTTTTCCATGCCACAAATACTGTTCTAAAAAGGAAATAAGGTTACATATCCACAACATGCATGTAAAAAAATATAATTATGATTTGTACATACTGTCCGTCTGCGGAGAATTGTGGAGATTTACCAACGAACGAACCACCACCTTTAAATTTTACTTTAGGTTCCATTAATTCCATATTGCTTAAGAAAAATTGTTTATTACTTTCGAGTTCTTGCAAGCATGCGGAACATAACCTAAAACTAAACGTCACATAAGCAGCGTAACCAGCATAATAGAGAGATTTCGGAGATTTCCACCAGGAAACAAAACTGTTGACCGTGGACTAAAATGACAAGGTTTGTTTGGATCAGCCCATTGTAAACTTATAATTATGCAACTATATTTTACATGCAACACGTGTGTTCAAACTTCTTTTCCTTCTATACATCTGCTCATATAACACATAATTTCTCTTCCAATCCAATGAAAAATGTCTGATTCTTACAAAAGATAAATTATGTAAAATCCAAGTAGTGATGATAGTCCGTGGAATTCGTATACGCACATATGACTGCTGTGCTTTCAAATGGGTCCCGCCTAGAATCTAATTTAAATAAAAATATAAAAATTTACAAAAACAATCCTTTTAAAATTTACTAGATCATATGGGATATAATATTTTCACTTTGAATTGACAAAAGTTTCCCGTGGCATAAGTTTGTCTTTTAAAGTTTAGGCAATCGCGACAATAAATTATTTTATATTTTGAGCTGAAACAGCATTTAATCTAAAACCAAAAGTAAAAACATATTAAACTTTTCAAACAAAATTGATCTCAATTCAGCTTTGATATTTCAGGTATGGTATCTATCTGATTCTTTTAAATGGAGGGAGGCTCAAGAGATTGTCAATAGCTTAGTTCTACCTACTCAGATTGATCTTTTTTATAGAAATAATTCCTTTTTAATCCTATCAGTTAGAAAGATATAGAGAAAAGGGTATTAAAGATTGCAAAAAAAACTTCCAAAACACTTACTTTATCTTTCTTGAGATTGAGTTTTTTACAATTTTTTCATATAATTGTTCTCAATTTCAGTTTTTTATTTTTATTAAAATACTTGACCCTTACCTCTCGAGAACACTTGTAATTATCTTAATAAGATTAATGTTTATAACCATGGCATTTAATAGATTTCTAGAAATTGCAGAAGGGTTGCATTCCAAAAGGTGCCTTTAAAAACTCAAACTGTCTGCTTGATATCACAAAAAAATTCACTTTCCTTGGTCAATTCTTGTTTTAGACTTGTTCTATCAATGTTCTTGTCCAAACTGGTACTGTAACTGACCAAGCAGCATGGCTAAATGGTTAAAACTGTCTAGCCACAAAATGAAAAAATAAAACACAACGATCAAGAGCAGACACTGATTTTTACAACATTGACAACTGCGTCTTAAGTCTTCCGATTGAAGTATTTTACACATTCTTCTGTGCTTTTAGACAGCTATAGTATTAAATGCTGACGTTTCAGTCTTCTACTTAAGAAAGACTCTACAAAGCAATAAGATTTTAGATACTGATAAAGGAGCCTGAATTCAAACACTACTTTTGAAACCTCCCTGTATCATAATATTCTGTATTTTCTGTTAGCACATCCAACTTCTCTATAAGTCTGTTTACATTTAGCAGCTTATCTAGAATACAGTCACACTTTCCTTGGCTACCAGTAAATTTGCTGAACAGCAATAAGTATACAGTATAGAAAAACCTGTATATGTTGATTAAAGTTATTTCCACTTGCAGTGATCTATGTTTTTTTTTAAATTAGCAATGTTGTGATTCTAGGATTATAAGAGATCATCAACCATACAGTTATGTTTTATATCTTTAGTCTTCACAAGTTCCTTTTCTGCATGTACTGTGAACAGTTGTATAAATCACTGTGGTTGCAAAATAAAAGCCTAAGAATATATAGTAGATTAGCCCAAATAATACATCAATTTTGTCTTATTAATTATCATCATCAAGTTCAAGTATATTCAAATATAACAAGTCTCTGATTTCATAAATTAATTACCTAACCTGCAAGTTGTTTGTTTCAGCAAAACTATGAATGTAGAAGAATATAACTACTTGGGTGAACATCTTTGAAACTGATCTTATAATTTTACGGTGATTGTGGTATGGTCCTAGGAGACACCCTGTATACACTTTTCCTGCTGGTCTTTGATAATAAATTATAACCTCAATAATATTTATGTCCATGAATTTTAGATACCTTTATTGTATTGAAGCTTACAAAAACCTGTTCTTCAAGGAAAATCTGCTAATAAAATAATATGCAAATCTTTAGATTTAAAAGATCTTGAATGTTGTATTGTAAAAGGTAGTATAATTGAATCTTATAATGCCTATTTTGATTAAATCATTAATCAAATCAAGTCAGTCAGTTTTTAACAATTTTTTAAATTGTAGTGAAAATGAAACAAGAGGAAATCTTTGATGATGAAGTAACATATCCACCTTTGCAAAATCCTATAAAGGAGGATGTGAAAACCGAAGATGTAGATGATTCATATATAACAGATGAGATTATCATTAAAACAGAGGATTCTTCTTTAATTGAAGATAGTCTTATGAGTAACATCGTTACAGAAGAGAGGATTATTGTGAAAGACGTATTTCAATGTATTAAATGCGATTGTAAATTTTTTAAGGAGTCGCAATTTAAAAAGCATAACAGACTATTTCATAATATTAAAGTGCCTTACAAGTGTAAAGTGTGTGACTTTAAAAGTCGAAAGAAGAGTGCTTTAAGTAATCACATGAAAACACATTCTGGTAAAAAGTCTCTGAAAAATAAAGTCTGTAATGTCAAGCAAAATACAGAAAGAATATTTGAGTGTTATAAATGTAAATACAAAACTAAAAATAAGTCACGTTTACGATTACATGTATACACTCATATAGATCATAAACCAGTTAGTTGTAATGTATGCAATTATAAAACTACACGAACTGATCGCTTAAAGCAACATATGGCGACACACACAGGTGAAATGCTTTTTCTTTGCGATGTGTGTGGTCACAAGACTTTTTCTAAATATGAATTAATAAAGCATATGAGTGTTCACAGTAATGATAAGCCATTCGAGTGTTATATATGTGATTATAAAGGTAAAAGAAAGGACCATTTGAAAAGTCATATGAAAATGCATTTTGGTGGAGAATGGTTGCAATGTGATCAGTGTGAACATAGAACTTTACGTAAATGTGATTTAAAACAACATATGCGTATTCACACAGACACCAAGCCATATAAATGCAGCTTATGTGAATATCGAAGTAGAAGGAAGTATCATTTAAATGTGCATATGAGAATTCACACCGGTGAAAAGCCATTTGAATGTGAAGTATGTAAACATCAGTTTTCACGCAAAAGTCATTTAAAGCAGCATATGGCTGTACATAGTAATATAGTGCACAAGTGTGAATTGTGTGACTACAGGTGTGCACAAAAAAGCACATTCAAGCGGCATATGATGATACATTTTCCTGAAACAAATAAATATGTGTATAAGACAGCACGAAGAATTGAAGATGGTGGTGTACCACTTCAGTGTAATATGTGCGATTATAAATGTAAATTAAAAATCACCTTAAAGCAACATATGAAATTTCATACTGGCGAAGAATTATATGAATGTGATAAATGTCCATATAAGACACCTCGGAAATATAATTTAATATTACATATGCAAGTTCATACTTCTGATAGGTTACATTATAAATGTAGCAGATGTAACTATAAATGTAAGGAAAGAAGTGACTTGAAAGATCATATTTTAACACACGACAGTGTAAAGTTATTTGAATGTGACAGTTGTGATTATATAACACTTCGTAAATATAGTTTTGAACGACATGCTTCTGTCCATAATAACGATAAGCCATTTAAGTGTGATGTGTGTGACTATAAAGCTGCTCGTAAAGATACCTTAAAAGATCACTATAAAATTCATACTGGCGAAAAGCTCTTTGAGTGTGAAAAATGCGAATTTAAAACTAGACGTAAACGCAACTTATCATTACATATGCGGTTTCATGTTCCAGTTGAACCGTTACCAATAGGGAAAGAATAATAGACATGTTCTAATTCAAGTGGGGAAGGTTATAAAAATAATTATAATATACAGGGTGTTTTTGAAAAGGTTTCACAAAATAAAATTGGTACATTGTAGGTCCCAGACGAGTATTTCTGTAATATTTGTACTTGATTAAGAAAAATACTGTTTTATTTGGAAGGGTAGAAACCAACTTTTTGAGAATTGTTGTCCTTTAAGTAATATGAAAGGGTTTAAGACAGCTTAATTCAATGTTACGGATAAATAAGAATGACCTAATACATTGTAGCTACTGACTTAACATAATGTAGACATCAATAAATTTAAAAGAAAGTTTTCATATTATTATTATTAACGTTCATCAGTTTAGTAATCCTGAAAAGTCGCTTATAATTGTATAACAGACGGCAGATTCTCCTTCAGATACAATAAGCATTCATACAGAACCATATTTTAGTTTAAAATTACTTTAAGTGCTGTTTGACAGACACTATGATAAAAGAATGTTTACAAAAATTTCTTTGGAAAGCAGTATCAATCTATTTACAGCTGCTTGCAGTGACCTTTAATGCGACTCGTAAACATAACCTCATATAATAGGGAAGCAAATAGACGTGCAGACGATCAACTGATGTCGGTTTGCACATGTACGCCTCTTGTTTACTGCGCATTTCCTGCAAGAAATTTATCAATTTTTAGAACCTCTTTTATATGCTACTGTGCTAGATTTTCTATAAACTTTTGTACAAATTACTTTTTAAAAATTTTTGGTCGTTGCAAACGGAGTTTACATAGAAATCTTATTTTTGGCAACATTTTTATGGAACAGATTCTAAACATTGGTAAATTTCTTGCAGAAATGCGCAGTAAACATGAGCGAATCCATGGATAAACAACATCAGCTGATCGTCTGCACGAGCTTGCTTCCCTATTATTTGAGGTTATGTTTACGAGTCACATTAAAGGTCACTGCAAACAGCTGTAAATAGCTCACATCAAAAGTTTTATAAAAAAATATGCATAAGAATCTGTGGTTTCATTTTTCGAAATAATTTCAAAAACACCTTGTATATGCAGAGCATTTTAAATATATTTGTGAACATGAAATGTGATTTATTTATAATGCACATGTATATAATATATGTACTGAAAGAATTATTTGAAAACTATTAATTTTCAGTATCAGTTTGCATTTCATTTTATAATGATGTAGTGTACATGATGGTAGAGGTAAATACAAACAAAATGAAGAGGTTAGCAAAATAATTGTTGACTACTTTATATTCAATAGTATCCCTAAAAGTATGTTAGTGTTTGTATTTATCTCTCAAGTCAATGAATAAATTCTTTATAATAAATTTTCATTTAGATACTTATCTGATAAGATGAGCATTATATCAAAAATATAATAAAGAATTCACTAACAAATAATAAAATTCATTTTTTATGGGTTTATGATACAGAGTGTAAATAAATCGATAAATTGGTAGGGTAGATTCATAATTACTAAACAAGCTTGTGAGCCTGATGCGATTTTGATAGAAAAATGGGGGTAAATCAAATGTGTACAGATTGCAAAGGAAATCGGAACATCTGATGGCATTATTTCTCTTCAACTTTCTCTAATATAAATTTTTGATAAATAATCACAGTACACCCAAGAGTTAATATGTTGGTTCCATTTGAAAATAAACTGCTCGTCTGGTCACCATATTAGTCAAAGTTATTTATTTATACTCTGTACTCTGTATACCCTATCGAGTTTTATTTAATTATCGTTAAATCAAATGTACTTACCTTACAAAAACTAAATAAGTTCAGCAAAAAAAACCGCTTACCTGGATATACTAATATTGTTAAATATATTACGTTGATTTTAAGATTGATGTAAAAAGTAATGTGTTTGTTTCAACAAAACTTTTTACTATTCCCCTCTCCTTACTTATTCATCTTTTTGTGTCATTTTTCTTGAAAGTAATCTCACTGTTACAGCATATTTGTAGTATGCTTTATCACAACTGTTGCAATAATTTCTATTTTATAAAAACTGATGCCATCCATTCATAAAATAAAGAATTTGGAGTATACAGTGTGTCCAAGATAAGGATGCACAACATGGGGATCTTGGAAACGGTAAAAGATACAGGATCGGTTAAATGGGATGAAAGTTGGCTATTTATAGGACCTTTTTGTTGGCGTTTGCAAAATCTAGATATCTTGGATAGTTTCAGAGATATTTAAAAAAAAGCAGATTTCTCAATTTTCGTTATTATTTTTTCTTTTCTTTATTTGAAGAGATATCGAAAAATTAAAACCACTTTTCCATTGCTACTTTTTGTTCTGTATTAAAATACACTAACAAAATTCCTGTACAACATTTCGGTTTCGAGTAACCATCATCAACCTCATTTTCTTAAATAGGCGGAAAAACAATTGAAAATTGTTTTGAATAGCTCTTGTTGTCACGATTCTAATGATGTAAACATGATAGTGTTATTTTGGTTTTGATTTTTTTGTGTTGACCAACTGTAATAATTGCTGTTCATCTTCAAAATTTTGGTCGAGCACATGATTCTTGACATGACCCCAGAGGAAAGAAATCTAATGGTGTTAGATCAGGTGATCGTGCAGGCCAGGGTACTGCAGAATGCATTAATTTATAGCACAAGAAATCAAAATAACCCTATCATGTTTACATCATTAAAATTGTGACAACAAGAGCTATCCAAAACAATTTTCAATTGTTTTTCCGCCTATTTAAGAAAATGAGGTTGATGATGGTCACTTGAAACCGAAACGTTGTACAGGAATTTTGTTAGTGTATTTTAATAGAGAACAAAAAGTGACATTAGAAAAGTGGTTTTAGTATTCCGATATCTCTTCAAATAAAGGAAAGAAGAAATAATAACGAAAATCGAGAAACCTACTTTTTTTTAAATATCTCTGAAACTATCCAAAATATCTAGATTTTGTAAATGCCAACCAAAAAGGTCTGATAAATAGCCAACTTTCATCCCATTTAACCGATCCTGTATCTCTTACCGTTTCCAAGATCCCCATGCTGTGCATCCTTATCTTGGACACACTGTATAGTGAACAGAAAAGTTTGCCAATTATTAAAGATAACTTTAGAATGATAGTACTACTAATTATATAAGACATTGGTGAAAGCAGAATTTAGCAATCTTTTGCTTTTATACAAGTGGAAATTCGAAACGAAGAAATTAAAGTTTTCACTTTAAACTCAGACTACAGGAAGCAAGGAGATGATTAAATCTAAATAAAAACTTTTATCTCGTCTTAATAAAAGGAAGAGTATAACATTTGTTAGCAAGGTAATTAGAAAATATCTAAACTTAATGACAAAGTGAAAACATGGTTACAGACAAAAAATTTTTATATAATTAACTCAGATTATTGTTGCTAATATAAGTGTAATATAACAACTAAAACTTCAAAAATTGCCATAAAAACATTGCTACAGGAAAATTTATGCAAATAACTCAGTTTTTACGTAGATGAGCTCACCTCATCATCAGCAGAAAACAAGGTAAGATATTTCAGATTCGAAACCACAAGACTTAATTTACCTTAATTACAACTAACAATAAATCATTTTACATTCACATGCTTTTATTGTAATTTATAAATCAACTGTATTTTACAATTATTTAGTAGAAATATGAGCCCGCATATGTATCTTTAAAGTATGTTTGCGTTTAGCTTTAAACTCACATTTTTCACATTGAAATGGTCTTTCATCACTGTGAATTGTATAATGTAGTTTCAGAGTATCTTTACGTGCCGTTTTATAATCACATATCTCACAATTGAACGATCTACCCTCAACATTTTTCTTGTCTCGATGAACTAAGACATGCCGTACTAAATGAGATTTATAAAATGTTATATATTCGCAATGATAACACTCAAACACTCTTATATCATTATGTTCTACAATATGCTCTTTTAAGTCATTCCTTTCTTTACATTTGTAACTACACTGAATGCATTTATATGATCTATCAATTGCATGAGCATGGACGTGTGTAGTGAAAGTAGATTTATAAGGTGTTTTATACTTGCACATCTCACATTGAAATAACTTATCACCAGTATGAAATTTCATATGTTGATTTAAAGTAGATTTTAGCTTACATTGATATTCACACAAATTACATTTATGCAGGATATTATCATGTATGACCATGTGTTGCTTTAAATTGCCCTTGCGTGTAAATCGATGTTTACATATTTCACATTCAAATGGTTTTTCATCAGTTTGAGTTCTTATATGTACATTTAACCTGTGGTCGTTCAAATGGTTCTTGCGTGAAAATCGATGTTTACATATGTCACATTCAAATGGCTTTTCACCAGTATGAGTTCTCATGTGTATATTTAAATGATACCTCTTTCTTGTTCTATATGCACATAAATCACATTTCAGTGGTTTAATGTCATCAAGATTTTGCACATGCGTCATCATATGTTGTTTAAATATATTACTTTGGGTAGATTCATAGTCACATATATTGCATTTACGTACTCTGTTATCATGCAAATCCATATGTTGATTTAAAAGGGTTTTGCTTGCATATGAAATTTTACATATATCACACTGAAATGGCTTCTCTCCGGTATGAGTTCTCATGTGTACAAATAACTGGTATTTTCTTTTACACCTATGCTCACATATATTACATTTGAATGGTTTATAGTTGCTGTGAGCATGCATATGTTGTTTTAAATCACATTTTCGTAAAGCTCTATATTTGCATTGATCACAGTCAAACCATTCTTTACCAAAATGTCTTCTCATATGAAGCTTTAAATGTTCTTTTGTTTTAGTTTTAAAATCACATAAATAACACTGAAATGGTTTATCATTACTATGAACATTCATATGTTTTATGAATGCATGCTTATAAAAAGATTTATGACCACATATATCACAAAGGAAATGCTTTTCACCCGTGTGTGTTGCCATATGTTGTTTTAGGTTATCAGCTCTTATAGTCTTATAATCACACTGATTGCAACTAAAAGGTTTATAATCCATATGAGTGTACACATGCAGCTGTAAACGCCATTTATTTTTGGCTTTGTATTTACATTTATAACACTCGAGTAAGTTTTCTACATTTTGTTTTACATTACACGTCTCCTGTTTACTTATTAAACATTTTTGCCCATGATACGTCTTCATGTGATTATTCAAGGCACTTTTCTTTCGACTAGTATAGTCACATGTTTTGCATTCATAAAGTCCTTTATTATGAAATAATCTATTATGTTTTTTAAAATGAGACTCTTTAGAAAATTTACAGTCACATTTGAAGCATTCAAATGCACGTTTTGAAAGAATATTTTCTCCGACAAGGTTGTTATTTGGAAGTTTAGCTTCATTATTTAAATTAGAATCCTCCGTTTTAATGATAAATTCTTCTGTTAACACTGAATCATCTGCATCTTCAGTTTTCAATTCTTCTTTTATAAAAGATTGTAGTAGAGGTAGATGCGGTTTTATATCGTCAGTGGTATCTTCTTGTTTCATTTCTACAAGGTGTATTTAATCCCCCAAAAAATGCTAAAATTGAGGTTTGTGTATTGATGCAGTACAATAGGGTATAAAGCATTCAGTCTCTACCTTGTGTTGTGGACTTGTTTGTAGATTACTTATTTTATTATAGAATAACTAGATAATAACAATAAGGTTACAAACGTTACAAAATAAATAGCATTTCATTGTGTCGGATTTGAAACGGACATGATTTATGTTAATGGACCTTGGTTTTGACCAATACAGAAAGATGAGGGCGGGGCGTGGCAAAAACCCGCCGAGATATGAATTCTAGATTTTTTTAATATCAATACTGTGCTTTTCGCTTCCTATGAAAGCCATTCTCATTGAAAACATCTATCAACTATTCTCATTGAGCAGTAGGCAACTGAACGAGTAAGTCACAGAGAAAAACAATATATACCTCTCGGAAAATCAAAGGAAATCAGAGAAAGTCGAAATAGATCAAGATCAAGTCATGCTTATAGAAGAGCATTCTTATTACTTATAAAAATAACTTTCATAATTAATTATCACACAAATACTATTTTTCTTTCAGAATTTGTTATTCCAAGTCTTAGTTTACATTGAAACAAAGATATATCAGCCCAGATAGTGTAGCAATGAGTAAATCATCCATTAGTACACTATGCATAATTTAAATGGCACATGCATATACAGAAAAGTTTTTCTAGTTTCGGATCAAATTGGTGTAGTTCATCATCGGTAGTTCATGCCCAAATGAAAAAGAAAATTAAAATAAAAAGATAAATTTTATTCACATAATATTACAAAATTATATATGTAAGTATATATATTGTGATGCATGTACATGAGAATTGAAACAATGAATTAATTTTATTTTTTTGATGTTTATAAATATTTTGTAATGATTTTCTAATATGTGATTGATAACCTAAATAAGACCACCTTGATCAACACGTGACAACTTCAATCAAACTGACAGTTAATTTTTTTTTAAACAATTTTACATTTGATTTTCGTTTCTTTAATAATTAAAATTTTTGTTTTATGTTCTTACTATCTCCAAATTTGACTTATTTTTTTGTTTACCACCTTTTTTTTTTATTCTTGTTTACCTCACTTCACCACAACCTTTTAACTTTACACTTCCTATTCCTTTTCTACAGACCTCCTTGCTTCCATACACCCTTCGTAGAGTCGGTCTTCCTCTGTTAATGAAGACAACCTTCTTCAGTACGTCCAGTATTCCTCCACACAATAAAATGCATTAGAAGGTAAGTAAATTAAATAATAATGTTACTCTTCTTTAAATATGTTAGATAATTTTTATTATTGTGAAATGTTTCTTGGTTTGAATGTCCATGAAGAAAATAAAAACTCGAAACTAATAATGACTTGAAATGAAATATATTGTTATTTATTTTAAAGTTTATAGTCTTGGCATTCAATAAAGTTTTTCTTTTTATTTTAATTTTTTTTTAAAGATCACAACTTGTCTAAAATAAGTAACACTCACATTAACTCTCTGGCTTTTATTTCTTGTTACTCCGTTTTAATAACTAACTTATTCTTCCTTCCATTTAATACAACCTCTTTATTCCTTTTTAACTCCGTCACCCATACAGTAAAATAAACTCGATAATATCGTTCACTAATTTTTGTTTATTATCAATACTTTTAAATAACTTCTACATAAACTCGAATTCAAATCTTCAAAAATTATTTTAACCGCAACAACTTTTCAACTCAATATAAAATGTTTTTCTCTAAAAACTCTTATTAATAAAATTCCATTCAAAAAAACATACCAAACTTTTTCTAAAAATTATTATCAACAACTTATCAACAAACTTCTCTTCAATTGTCCTTTTTCATAAACTCCTATAATTAATTCTATGAACAATAAAAAAAAACTATTACATAATCAACTAATCTTACAAATTTCAGAATATTTAAAATATTCTCTTTAATTGTTTGATTAACTAACTGTCTGTTCTTATGCTCTTCAATAACTCTAATGATATCATTATTCTTGTTGTTTTTCTTATTTAGGTATCATTTCAACCTTTTGATATCATTACAATATATATATATATATATATTAATACAAGTGTATAAAATCATTTCAACCCTGCAAAATAATTATAAATTAACTCAGATATTATTTCTGTTAATTAGTCCAGATCCAAAGTAATTTATTATATATTATTCTAGTATCACAGTTAAAACAAAACTTCAAGAATTACCACATAAATTCATTAGAAAAATTCTTAAAATTAGTTATTATTATTATTATTAATAATAAGTTCTTTTATTGTTATTTACAAAGCAGAATGTGTATTTTATAATTACTCAGTGGAAATGTGAGAACGCATATTATGTAATCTTAAGGTACGTTTACGCTTAGCTTTAAATTCACATTTTTCACATTGAAATGGTTTTTCATCACTGTGGATTGTATAATGCATTTCCAGGTTATCTTTACGATCCGTTTTATAATCGCATATCTCACATTTGAATGGTTTACTATGAGTATCTCTCTTGTCTATGTGAACTAAAACATGTCGTATTAAATGAGATCTATAAAATGTTATATATTCACAATTATAACACTCCAACAGTTTTACATTCTTATGTACTACAACATGTCTTTTCAAGTCATTTCTTTCTTTACATTTGTAATTACATTTAACACATTTATGTAATCTAGCAGTGTCAACTCCATGAGTATGTGTATGAATGGTTAAATTATATTTATAAGGTGTTCTATACTCGCACATATCACATTTAAATAACTTATCACCAGTGTGAAATTTCATATGTTGCTTTAATGTAGCTTTTAGCTTACATTGGTAATCACACATACTGCACTGAAATGATACACTGTCATTTTTAAGTATCTGTTTAGGTCTATATTTATATTTATGCTTGCCGATTTTAGGAAAATGGGTCTTCATATGTGTTTGAAATGTACTTTGTGTTGTACATTGGTAGTCACACATATTACATTGACGTAAACTCTTATCATGTGTAACTTCATGTTGCTTTAAATTGCCTTTTCGTGCAAATCGATGTTTACATATATCACATTCAAATGGCTTTTCATCAGTTGCATTTCTTATATGTACATGTAACTCATGTTCCTTTAAATGGCTCTTGCGTGAAAATCGATGTTTACATATGTCACACTCAAATGGCTTTTCACCAGTATGAGTTCTCATGTGTACAGTTAAATCAGATTTTTTTCTTCCTCTATATTCGCATAAATCACATTTCAGTGGTTTAATATCATTGAGATTTTGCAGATGTGTCATTATATGCTGTTTAAACATTTTACTTTGAGTGCATTGGTAATCACATATATTGCATTTACGTACTCTGTTATCATGCAAATCCATATGTTGATTTAGTAGGGTTTTGCTTGCAAATAGAGTTTTACAAACATTACATTCAAATGGCTTCTCTCCAGTATGAGTTCTCATATGGGCAAGTAACTGATGTTTTCTTCTACACCTATGCTCACATAAATTACATTTGAATGGTTTATTATCACTGTGGATACGCATATGCTGTTTTAAAGCACATCTCCGTAATGCTCTATAACTGCACTGATCACAGTCAAATAATACTCCACCAAAATGTCTCTTCATATGAATCTCTAAGTTGTCCTTTCGTTTAAATTTATAATCACATATATAACACTGAAACCGTTCATTATCATTATGAACACTCATATGTTTTATCAATGCATGTTCATAAAAAGCTTTATGACCACATATTTCACAAAGGAACTGCATTTCGCCAGTGTGTATTGCCATATGTCGTTTTAGGTGATCAGCTCTTCTAAATTTATAATCGCATAGAGAACAATGAAATGGCTTATCATTACTATGAACCCTCATATGTTCTATTAATTTGTGTTTATAAAACGCTTTATAACCACATATATCGCAAAGAAATTGCATTTCACCTGTGTGCGTTGCCATATGTCGTTTTAGGCAATCAGGTCTTATAGCCTTATAATCACACAGATTGCAATTGAGAGGTTTATCATCCATATGAGTGTACATATGTAACCGTAAGCACCACTTACTTTTGGCTTTGTATTTACATTTATAACATTCAAGTAATTTAATAACATTTTGTTTTACATTACAGGTTTTCTGTTTAGTTTTTAAACATTTTTGTCTGGGATGTATCTTCATATGATTATTTAAGGCAATTTTCTTTCGACTTGTATAGTCACATATTTTACATTCGTAAGGTCCTTTATTACCATGAAATAATCTGTTATGCTTTTTAATGTGGGACTCTTTAGAAAATTTACAGTCACATTTAAAGCATTCAAATATGTCTTTTAAAAGATTATTCTCTTGTAGAAAGCTGTTATTTGCAGGAGGATCTTCATTTAAATTAGATTCCTCTGTTTTAATGATAAATTCTTCTGTTAACGATGGATCATTTGCATCTTCAGTTTTCAATTCTTCTTTTATTTCTTCTTTTATATCTTCTTTTACATCTTCTTTTATAAACTCTTGTTTTATAAAACATGGCAATGGTAGATCATCAAAAGTGTCTTCTTGTTTCATTTTTTCTGAAATCCTAAAAAGTGGTAAAAGGTTCGTGTATCTATGCAGTATAATACATATACTAGTTAGGACATAAAGTATTCAATTTCTACCTTTCCCCGTTGCTTAGCAATGAAAGTCTTAGATTTCAAGATTTATATGTGATCTCTTATTAGTAAATAATAAAACAAGGTTATCCAATCACTGTCAAACTGACAGTTTGTTGGTAGCACTTACAATTTTTCATTTTTAGTGTATTCTGATTTTGCCAGTCCTGCCTAGTGATACTGCCCACCGATGTAAGAATAATAAAGATACGCCCAGGGTATAGTGATTAATGATTATACTGTACGCTGATATGCCTTGCTACCTACTTTTGTGAAGCCTCCGCAAGCGTACCATTATGGTGTCTGGTAGATCAAATATTCCAGTAGAATAAATATTGAACAAGTTTTTAATTATTAATAAACTGATTTTTAAAAAACTCACTACTTCTAGTTATTGTATAAACTCGCATTTTTGAGTAATAGCACACAAAACATTTGAACTTAATTATGGTGTAGTATATACAGGGTGGCCCAACAAAAACAAACCAGACTGAATAACTCTCACGATAATAATTTCTTGGAAAAACGCAAAAACACGTCGATTTGTATTGGGAGAGGGACATTTCTTGACGTACAATTCAAACCGAAACTTCAACCTTCTAGGGGAGGGGGATCAACTCCTCGAAAATTTCTAATAGGAAGGGAGTTCAAGTGGCAGATCATTAGAAAGACCTTTCAGTTCTCCATATTGTTCCGTTTGAATTTTTAAATTCGATTGATTTGTTTGGAAAATACAGGGTGACATTAAATTAAAGTGACATTTGTTTTCATTTTGTTTAATTCAACAGAAACTGTTAAAAATGCTTGTTAAAATATGTCTAGCAAAATAACATAACATAAATTAACGCAATTAATGTTCAAAACTTTGACCATCAACTTTCATTACAATGATAGAGATTATGTTCGAAACCCTGTCGCACATTCTGGAGCATTTGCGGAGTTATTTGTCGGCATTCATTAACAATACGTTGGCGTAAATCTTCTAATGAAGCTGGTTGTGTCGCATAATTTTTGCTTTTTAAGTGACCTCATAAAAAAAACTCTACCGGTGACAAATCCGGGAACCGAGGAGGCTATTCAATCGCCCCTCTCCTTTCAATCCAATGACCTGGGAAAGTTCGATCCAAATACTCACAAACGGAAAGTGCAAAATACTAAGGAGTTCCGTCTTGGTGAAATACCAATTGACTCTCCAGGTAACGCTCGTCATTTTCGATGATTACAGTTAGTACTGTAGTAGTAGTAATAGTAGTACTGGCAACAAGGCATTAATAATTACTTTTTTCTAAACTTTAAATTCTAATAACTTCAGTCTCATGAACTGACGTTTAGATTTGTCAAATTTGAAGTGGAACGACAGCGCCTTTAGCGGAGAAAAGATCGTTATTAAGCTCAATTTGCAATCGTCTTTTGTTTGGTGTCGCTATTTTGTCTCACAATCAACTGGCTTTGATTTAAACTAGAACAACAGCGCCTCTAGCGGAGGGAGAATCGTCATTGAGCTCAGTTTGCGATCGTCTTTTGTTTGGTGTCGGTACTTTGTATCACAATCAATTCAATCTAACTGTTGAGCTATTCTAAGTGAAATGGTAGGATCAGGATCATCGTGAACTGCATTTCTAACAATATGTGTTGAAACAAAAAAATATCAGCCTGGATAGTGTAGGAGCGATGACATCTGCCACTAATACACTTTTCATAGTGTAAATAACACACACAAAGTAAAGCTATAGATACCAAGCCAATATGAGTTCGAGACTCGAATTAGGAAAAAATCTGAAACTGAATTCATGTTTTCCATTGTCAACAGTTGGTGCCCAAAGTAAGAAAAACAAAAAAAAACTAATGAAAGGAAACTTTATTTACATAATATTACAAAACTGTTTGTACCCAAGATCTTTTGCTGAATGCAACAAATATCACATTTAATTTCATTTAATCTTATTTCTTATAATCTTGATGATCAGAATCTGCATATTTAATTCACAATACACATGGATTAAACAATCACAAAGGGAATTAGACTAATAAGTTTCCTTTGGTAAACAATTTATTAAATAACATAAACAAGCATTTACAAAGACTTTGAGCATCGATTTAAAAGGAAACACCAGCAATCATGTTTTCAAAAAATTTAATAATGTTTTGATACAGAAATGAAGAATTCCAAATTTTGTACTAAGGAAAATATTAAATGGGGATTATACATGAATCAAATGAACAAAGCAATGATATTATGTTTAGTCTTTATTATGAATAGGCATATGTCGTTGTCGTAAATAATTTTGTTGGGTGGGATAAGCTACATATTTTACACTTAAAAAGATTTCTCCTCTGTATGAACTCGCAGGTGGTTATTTAAGCTGCTCCTTTTTGCAGACTTATAACTACATAGATTACACTGAAAAAGCTTTTCACTACTATGGATTCCCATATGTGACTGTAATCCAAATTTCTGGGTAAATCTATAACCACATAACTTGCATTCAAACGGTTTTTGTACACTATGAACACACATATGTGCTTTTAATTTATCTTTACGTGCACATTTATAGCTACATATTTCACATTGGAAAGGTTTCTCTCCACTGTGAATTCGTAAGTGTGCTTTCAATTTTTCTTTCCATTTAAATTTGTACCCACATATTTCACATTCAAAAGGTTTCTCATCTCTGTGAGTTCGCATATGTGATTCTAAACTACTTTTTTGTCTAGATTTATAATGGCATAGTTGACACTGAAAAGGTGTTTCTCCACTATGAATTGTCATATGCCTCTTCAAACTCTGCTTGTGTGTAAATTGATAACTACATATGTTGCATTCAAATGTCTGTTTTCTAGATTCTAGTTTTACATTTATTTGTTTTTGCCATACTACACTACAATCTGGATAATTAATACCTATAGGAAGAAAACGTAAATAATTAGCATTTGTAGAGCTAAGATAAAAATACTCTTACTCTTACGTTCAGTAGATGGTAAATCTTCTATTTTAAGTTTTAGCTTCGCTACTTCTTGTTTTACTTCTATTTCATGCAACGCTAAATGAGCTTGTTTATGTGAGTGTAGAGTGCTTTTTTGTCTATATCTACAACCACATATATTACATTCAAAAGGTTTTTCCGTACTATGAACAAGGGTATGTGTTTTTAATGTGTCCTTTCGTATGCACTTATAGCTGCACATTTCACACTGAAAAGGCTTTTCTCCACTATGAATTTGCAAATGTGTTTTTAACTTGCCTTTCCATTTGAACTTTTGATTGCAAATTTTACATTGAAAAGGCTTTTTGTCGCTGTGACTTCGCATATGTGACTGCAAATGGCTCTTTTGTACAGATTTATAATTACACATTTTACATTCAAAATGCATTTTTCCACTATGAGTTCTTAGATGTCTGCTTAAGCTTTGTTTGTGCATAAACTGATTACCACATAAGTTGCATTCAAATTTCTTCTTTTGAGATTGCTCTTTATTTGCTTGTATAAACTCACTATTTGTATCTTTAGAATCTAATGTTAAAACATAATATATTAATTTTTTTTGAAAGTCGAACAGTAAATGTTGTTGATGTTACCTTCTGATGAAATTATCTGCTTGCGATCATTGAAAGAAAAATCTTCTGTTTTGATTTCCAATATCACTGCTGGCTTTACTTCTTGTTTGTAATTATCAAGAGGTAAATGCAACATTGTACAATCTTCCTTATTTTCTATTTTGATCTCAAATTCCATTTTTTCTTTTATAGTCTATTCAATTATTGTTTTCTGAATGCACAGAAGTAAATTGCATCCTTTAAATCTTTTAATTTATTTGCAAAAAGCTACATAAATAGAATAAATCTTTATTTACCATTATTTTTAAACATCAGTTGTGTCCACATTTCTGCACATGAACTACTCTAACCTTAAAATGCGTTTTGCCTAAACTGTTCACATTATTATTATAAAGTACATACAAGTCACAAAAGTATAGTAATAAGCCTTAAACATAATAATATATTTAGTAGGAAGAACAGGAAAAAAATTGGGAGATGCAATTTCAATTCTACATTATTACTCCTTTTCCACTATTGGAGATGTGTCGTTCGTAACCGAATCGGTTCAGTGAATCGGGTTCCAGCAAAGAACGAAACGAACCGGTTCCGAAAACTAACTCAAATCGGCTCACCACTCTTTTAGCTCTCGGCACGTTATGGAAGTTTACCTTGTTATGTTAGTATGTTTACATTTACAAAATTAAAGACAGTGCAGTGTTGTTACAGTGAACTACTTATAATTTTACACTTGAATTACAACTGCTATTAATTACTTCAGAATTTTCTTTTTAATTTATCCAGGAAAATCTTTTCAGTCTAAAGAAGAGAACATAATTCTTTACATTGAGGAAGAAACCAAAACTAGCAAAGGAATTGGAGAAAAGTATAATTACTAACTGATATCTTACCATGAATTAAGACTTGTATTGGACTTATTGAAAAATCAGCAATAGAGGTACTTCAGAAAATAGAGAGTTTCTCATTAACCTCCTTTCTTGTCTTGGTACAGTATTTTATTAAAATATAAGGCAAGACTTTAGAATACACTTTCCCAAATTTTAGTTTTACATATAATTAAATAATTAAAATGGTGATTGCACTTAATATCTTAATATATGATTACGAGGGAGAAGAAAAGTGAATTAATTTTGCCTATTTAACCTAATTAAGATGAACCAATCTTAACTTGCAACCAATTATACTAAAGTACAGGAATTTTTATTAAACTGCAAAATAAAAATGT